>CM049866.1:43081740-43111419 GCA_027474115.1 Schizopygopsis malacanthus | reverse complement strand
TCTTGCTTTTTCTCTCAGGATTCCTTCGCAACCGTCTTAAACGAGTCCCATCAGGTTTTCCACCAGCAGCACGCAAGTAGTGAGTAACAGGCTCCACCACATGATGAATGTTTACATAAGAACAGCGTGCTGATGTCTTCACTGCAGTGAGTTACTAAGGCTACTGGCTGAAGCTCTGAGGATATGATTCTGCTGAGCAATATATTCAGTGACACGTTCTGCACAGCGCTCCTGTGTGAAGCAGCAATGAACAGGCACGGTTCTTTGAGGAAATAATGATCGCTTGCATTACTTTATACACAGACACACCACAGCTAAAACTTGCCACTCTATTTCTGAGAGTTCAATCCCATTCTGTACACACAGACTTCAAATTGTACAATCAAATTCACTCTTAAAAATTCAGTCACAGTAGCATTTGTAGTGTGTTACATTTTTAACACACTGTTAGCTTAGATAGTTTAGAGCAGGGGTTTTCAAACTTTTAGGACATGCGCCCCCCCCCCCCCCAAGTTTGTCTAATTTCACTCCCCCCCCCCCCCCTCCTATTATTGTATTTACACCGAATGATTTTATTAACATGAACATAAACACAAATATCCATTAAAGTTATTAAAACAGCGAATTATTTTTATTTTGCTCTTTTTGATTAACATAATTTACATAAGAAATGCATGGATCCGTTATATTGATGTACATTTGATATTTATTTTACTGTTTACGTTCACGCACAACAACCGACAGTGTTTACGAGGATAGGCCTGCTCCTCTCAGCGGTTCTCAACCCTGCGGCCCGTCACGAATCCGAATGCAGCACACCATGCTGAATGTTACAGTCTTATGTGTTGAACATAAATAAAAATTAACTTTCAGTTTTACAATTAGTTTTAGTACTAAATGTACTAAACAAATATAATCTAGTGTTTTTGTTATGTAAAATAATTTTGTTTTTCATATATTACTTTCAGACATGAGCAGACCTATGTAGGCCTACTCCCGTAATTAATGTTACGCATTTAACGAACACTTACAAGCGCGGAATTTGGCAGAATTAATTCAAATAGTCATCAGCAGCCATTAGCTCTTAGTTATTACAGAAATGTGGCAAAACATCTCTGGAGAGAACCTCAAATTATTAAATTCGAAACTTATTTCCATATTTGGATCAACATAGACTACATTTGTGAACGCACACTTTCTACAATGTCGCGTCACGCTTCCGTGCGCGTCTTACAGACTGCAATTTACAATGTCAACTTCATTGTGCTGTTATGCATTTCGAGCAGAATTTGACTAAATTGGTTCCCGACAGCATCAGGTGTTTTATTATTGGTGAGTAGAATTATTTATTTAAATAAATGTAATAGTTCAGATATCATAATATTTAGGCTATAAATAATATTATAAATCTGGTTGGTTTGTATTGATGACGTAATATTTGTATAACATGCCCGTGATTCTTGCACTTGGACCATACTGCGCCCGGTGGAAAGAAAAAAAGGTTGAGAACCACTGCCTCAAGTCATTGGTATATATTCACCTGCTGTCTGTTCGGGCGCTTCGGGTGTGCGCGAGCATAGAAACGCTCTATCACAGCGCGTGAGTACCGCATTGAGATGTCTTGGGCTTAAAATTACTTTTATGTTTAAACTGACAAGACAAAACACTTTCTTGAGGAAGCAGCGCTGGCCTGATCGTTAATATAGTTTTGGGGGGGGTGAAACCCAGCTAAAATGGTTTAGAACCGCCCCTGCTGGTATAGCGTGCGTGATTATACTGAAACATAACAATATAACCAGTTTACCTGATTCAATGTGATGTCTGTGTCTGAAATAACAACATGCCAATCCGTAGTTGGATTTCTGACACGACTAACCGTAAATCATCTTACTGATACTCCAGCCAACTCTAACTGTCGACTAACAGCGGGAGTCAGATTGCCCCCTAGTGGATGGATAAAGGTTTGCTAGCTCGTATTCATAAATTCTCAAGGGAATATCTCTGAATTAATTGATTCTCGCGCCCCCTGTCTGAAAACCCCTGGTTTAGAGGTTTCATCTGGTCTTGTTGAGATATATAGTTGAGTGTCATCAGCATAACAATGGAAACTAATCCTGTATTTTCTAATAATATTACCGAGGAGCAACATGTATAATGAAAATAGCAGAGGACCTAGGACAGATCCTTGAGGTACTCCAGTAAAGTATGAAGTACCACAAGGATCTTTAGGGCCCCTCACTGTACAACACAATATATTCAAAGCCACCCCCCCCTTAATGTACGCTAATATATTTCTAGTATTTCTGCTGTAATTATGACCAAGCTGTTCTTTTTTTAATGCACTGAATTAATATGGTTAATTAAATATACTAAATTAATTAACCACTATTCATTTTCTGATTACAGGGGTTTTATTTGCTATGTTAAAACAGTTAAATAAATAAAAAGTAATAATAAATAAATAAATAAAAATAAATATTATAAATATGATTTCTTGATTATAATTTTTTTGCATTTTATTTTATTTTGACTAGACTTTTTTTTCATATGTTAATATAATAATAATAATTGATGACATTAAAATAATCGTTTAAATGACAATCATTTATTATCATCCAGGCCCCCTAGTGGACCCCGGACCCCTGGTTGAGAATGGGCTGTGCGATATATGATGATTATATCAGATAGACGAAATAAAAAGTCTATCGTTTTATATTATGTTCTATCATTTATTTTTATTTTGTGGTGTCGCAAAAAACATTGTTTACGGTAATACCTTTTCATCATTCGAGTTACTGCGATCTTTATACGCCGCCCACCACGAGACGTGAAGCAGAGACAGAACGACCAGCCAGAACAAAACCAGGAGCTCGTTCCCAAACGAGGAACTACATCTGTAGCACGGTCACGCGTTTTTAAGCAATGCAGTTTTAAAACAACCGATTTTAAGCCGTTGAAACTCAACAACAGAGCTATATGTGTGCACGTCTCTTTCTGTGTGAGAGGAGCTCTTTTTATTTTTTGCCGACTTTGAACGATTAAATAAACACACTTATATGCGTCAGAATCCCCATCTTTGCAAGTATCCTCATAAACACAGCGATTTAGGTCTTAAGAAAGAGTAAACGGCAGAAAGAGAAAACGCATATGTAACAGTAACTTAGATTAGATCCGGACTTCGGTCTTAAAGGGGAAGCGTTCCAATATTCATTCATATTAATCATAACACACTACTAGAACATCTCTCACTGCTCGACACTAAATCACTTTTGTAACTTTAATCAGAATAAATAAAAAATAACAATAATAATGATATATTTATTATATGTATAGAATCTATACATAATACACGTGCTAATTATATATATCATAGATAAGTAGATATAACTAACACAGCGTAAGACTGTGTTAATTTACACACTGCATGTAGCGTTTCTTATTTAATTGTAGTTTTTTGTCCTATTGCAATAGTTTCTGATCCTTATTTCATCACTGACTGTTCATTTATCTGAGGTTGAGGTTTTTCTCTCTTCTCTCTTTAGGCTTGCATTAGTTTGATATTGACATTGGTGACAAGGATTATGATAATTATATGGTATCATTGATTTTAATATAATAAAAACCTTTAAAAATAAAAAAATCACTATATCTGTGTGTCAGACCTGTCCCCATGTCTTGTGTCTCCCTTCCGCTTGTGCCCATATACGGTCCTTCCTGTTTCCCATTCATCATTAGTTTAGTAGTCCCCAGCCCCGTGTGATAATGATCTAGTTTGGTCTCCCTTTATAACTGTTTCCTTGCCTCAGTGTCCGGTCTGAATGTCTTCATGTCTGTTTCCATGTCTCCAGCGATCCCTGAGTTTTGTTTGTAAATAAAGCCTCAGTTATTCAGCAGCTCCTCGTTTCCCTTCTCCGGAGAGGATTGTGACATCGTGATATATATTGTTATCGTGATATAAAAATTAGTCATATTGTGATATATGATTTTGGTCATATCGCTCACCTCACCCTGGTTGAGAACAAGGCATTAAAGCAATAGTTCACTCAAAAATGGTCATTCTGTCATTATTTATTCACCATCAGGTCAATCCATACATGTATGACTTTGCATCTTCTGTGGAACACAATGCAAATATTTTGAAAGACATTTATACTGTTTTTGTCCATTAAATGAAACTGGCTCCAAAACAACACTGAGCCCCAATGACTTACCAAAACCAAAATACATTTAAGACATAAACAAAGTTGTTAGACTGCCTTTCTACACTGTAGTTTCTTCACAGGCCTGCGGTCTGTCCATACATTACAGTCCAGAGACTGCATGCCATTCAAAGCAGCACCAGCATACACAAAACAGTGCTTCTCTCAGAGCCGTGCCACACAAACAATGCTTTGCGTCCAACATATAAAGAGCTGTTGTGTTCAGGTTCAGTCTGGGTCACGTCCCACTGTCACTTCTCAACTGTTCTGTCCAATCACACTATCTTCTCAACCTGTTCTGTCCAACACAGGAAAAAACTGCCGCTTCTGTCAATGCTCGTTTATTCAAAACTTAATGGACAATAACAGGCCTCTAATCTTTTGCCAAAAAATATCTATCATAAAAAGCTGTTGATATCTTTTTTTCTTTGTTACAGTCATGAGATGTCAACCACTGCACATTTAGGATATAACCCTGCATTCCTGCACACATAAAATGATTTTGTAGGATATTTACTCAGGCATTTAAAGGTGATTGTAGATTCCCTAACATCGCGATCTGCTACATCCATGATGAGAAAGCATTTATAACAAAAATAATCAGCTTCAAACAATACAAGTTATTCACTTCATATATACTTGTTGTGGTCTAAAATGATTCAAATGCTTGCTCGTTGGTCTTGCATTAGCAGCAAGCATCTTGAGGCACGTGATAATGATGATGAGATAATAATAATAATAAGAGAACGGCGCCCCCTTCAGGATACAAAAACACATGTATTTGATCACAGCATTCTTCCACATACTGAACCAATGAGTCAACAGTCCATACAACTTGCTGAAAAGACTTCAGGAGACAATAACTGTGCTATTATCAAAGTCAATTGGCGTTAAAGGTCATTAACTCTCATAAATAGCTCATTTTACAGCTCGAGACTTCATTGGGTGGCTCTTGATAGTTTATTTTACATGTCTCCAGACAGAGTCTTTGTGAAAGTAAACAAGCCTGTGCCTGATCACACGTAATAATCAGAGAATGATGACTAAAGCTGTTTTATTACACACAGATCACTTATAAACACATTACGCTCCATAAATCACAGGAGGCTGAAGAGGCGTGTGAGGTCAGCGATGTTTGAACATGAGTGGACACAAAATGTTCCTGAATAGCTAAACTGTTTCAAACCTGTCTCTTTATGAATGCTTTTTTTTATAAATAAAAATGCCCCAATGCCATTCCCATGTGGTGCAGAAATGAAAAGTTTCACTTTTAAAGAGATGATCACACAAGCGTGTTTGAGTGATAGCGTGTGTTTGAATGCCTGAAACGCATCCCACATGGAAGGAGATATCCATCACAATTCATCTGGCCAGAACAAAGACCTTGAGTATTCAAGTTACAATATCGATAAACAGCTTCAGGATACAACTTGTTTGAGGTAAAAAAAAAAAACAGTTTATAGCTGAAAAAAACACTACAAGAACATAATATTCATTTGACCCCAGGTGACCTTTCCTCTTCAAGGAACATAATAAGTTGTAAAGCAAATATGATGGTATATGATGACAGTAACACACAATACAGATAGTCACAGAAGAACACCAAGCTGAGGTGTTAACCACGACAAAACCTTAGAACTGAATGGCACAATCTTACCTTATCTCCACTAACTTTAGAAATGTGTCAGCAATCCTGCAAAATCTCAATTCTATATTTTGCATAAAGAAAATTAAGATTTTTAAGGACCATTAAGGTAATTATCACTTTTATGGCAATTGAGAAAACTCAGATGATTAAAGCTGAATTTATTTGTATTTTTTTATCATAATCATTTTAAAAATAAGGTCACAAACAAACAAACAAACAAACAAACCAAAAAACGAAAAATAAGAAAAAGATGATTAGATTAAATTTATTTATAAAATGTATTTAGGGTGAGCACGAACATTTTAGGTTTAAAACAATTAACCCATATTTTTTGGTCTGGTTGGTACTTTTAGTTAACTTGTTATAAACGATTTCTGTACTTTCAGCTTTTCTACCATTAGAAGTGTGTGTGTGTGCGTGCGTGCGTGTGTGTGTGTATGTGTGTGTGCGTGCGTGCGTGCATGCGTGTGTGTGTTACAAAACTTGATAACAATCCCATGCAGTCATTTTAAGCATAGAATTGCATTATGTGTTTTCTTGTTCTTCTCAAATTGTTGTACATTGCTTCTTCAGGTTTAATATGTAACCTCAAGGTTTTCCGCCTCATTAAGCACAGTGTTCTTTCCTCAGTCAGCGAACAAAGGACTTTGCTTACAGTACAGTACCATGTACAGAACATCCAGTGGACTGAGGAGGAAGTGCTGTCATGCGCAGATCTCCTGTCATCACCGGCTGAGGGGTGATTGTGCCAATATTCATCTGAGCTCATAAGGGCTCTGCTAAATCTCATCACATGATCAAAGTTCACATGTATACAACATTTACAGTAATGTTCTGCTGCAATATCATGAATGATGATTATAACTATGACCTCTGCACTCCCAGCATGCAACAGCCTGATACTGGTCATTTACCAAGCGTTTCATATTCAAAGCTTATTAAGAGCAACTTGCGTGATACTAATTCACTGAAGCAATCCAGGGTCTAGTGCTCATTATCACTTCTGTCTCCTACCTGGGGTGGGATATTGTGACCCGGGACAGAATGCACTAGCAAGCACTTTGAGCTGGTAAAAGTTCCCACACCAAACCCATATGAGCAAACTTGATAATGAGTTGAATCATAATTATGGGTTGACGTGTTACACCTTTCCCAGGATTAACACTGCATTCCTGACAACTTCAGATCTAAACAAGTGAGGTTTAGAAACAGAATCTCACTTAAAGTCAGACTTTCAAGTATTAAACAAGTATGGAAATCCAAAAACTCAACCGTTTTGAGATGTGGCTCAAGTGTGCTTCGTTATCTCGCGTTTCAAGCAAGCAATTTTGAGCGTCTGTTGTATTTGATTTGATTGCATTTGATATATTGTATGAATGAAAGCCTAAATTAAATCTGTTTATCGTATAAATCAATTGTGCATCTTTTATGTTCCCTTTTACGATGTCTTTATGAACTTTGTGAAGCTTGAAAATTTGGGTTGATGGACTTTGAATACTAAAACACAGCTTATGAAATACAGTGTACACTGATGTTCAAAAGTTTTTATATTTGTAGAAATGAATTGATTAATTAATTAAATTGCTCAAAAGTGACAGTAAAGACATTTATAATATTGCAAAAAGATAGACATTTCAGATAAATGCGGTTCTTTTGAACTTTCAATTCATTAAAGAATCCTGAAAAAAATGTATCACAGATTCCACAAAAATATGAAGCAGCACAACTGTTTTCAACATTGATAATAATAATGAATGAATTTTGAGCAGCAAATCAGAACATTAGAATGATTTCTGAAAGACCATGTGACTGGAGTAATGATGCTGAAATGATGTTTGATCATATATTCACATAGAAAACTTACATAGTTTTAATTAGTTTAAGTACTTATATTTATATACTTTTTATTTCTCCTCTACTTGTTTAACTTCTGTTTCAGTTTTATAATAATTTCTTACTATGTGTAATTACGAGCATGTGTTAGGATTACGGATAAACCTTTGATTTGTATTTGTTATCTATTTTAATTTGAGTTAGACTATTACAGCTAAAGCCATGTGTAAACTTGGACAACACAACCAGTCATACGGGTCATTTTTCCCAAATTGAGATTTATAGATCATTTGGAAGCTGAATAAATAATATTTCCTTTGATTAATGGTTTGTTATGATTGGTCAATATTTGAAAATCTGGAATCTGTGGATGCAAAAAAATCTAAATATTGAGAAAATCATCTTTAAAGATGTCCAAATGAAGTTCTTAGCAATGCATATTAATAATAAAAAATTAAGTTTTGATATATTTATGGTAGGATATGTACTAAATATCTTCATGGAACATGATCTTAATATCCTAATGATTTTTGGCATAAAAGAAAAATCAATCATTTCGACCCATACAATGTATTGTTGGCTATTGCTACAAATTACACCCCAGCGACTGCTTAAGACTGCTTTTGTGCTCCAGAGGCACATATGATAATGCATTTCAGTAAGATGTTAGTTTTAAACAAAGAACAAAACTAAGCAAGCAGCAGCAAACTTGTACCTTCAATAACCAAATGTGCCGTCTACACTACATTATTGTTTATAATAGGAGAGATCTAGTTTTGTTGCATTGCACTTCAGTTTACAGTGGGTTGTATTTAACTGTATTTCTGAACTGTGTCATAGTTTCATGTAATAAATCCATACTTTCACCCAGTATTTATTTGCAATACACTGCTGTGTTAGCATAGTATTATCTTGTTAGCTCAGCAACATGCTAAGCAACTGCTAATGACAATGGGAATGTCAACAGCTATCCCTTTAAATGTGTTGTAAATATTAGTACATAATTATGCAAATTGTTCTGTTTCAGGGGAAATGTCAGATGCAGATGCTCACTTATCATTTTGCAAAGCTACATTGGACTTACATGCCACCACGGTACTAATCAACATTAATATGATGCTTTCAGAGATTGTATTTTGCCAGAGCACACAGAAATGCTGAATGTCTGTCAATGAGAAAGACGCTTTTTGGGTTCGGACGGTGTAGCTACAGCACGTCCCAGCAGGGGCTAAGCTCTGCTAGATATACTCTACAAACCGCCCATGTATGCCATTATAAGAGCTTTATCTTAATCAGGTCGGATGTCTCAAGCGGTCCATTATCCATTAGCTCCAGGATGTTCTCTGACCAAACCTCCTCTCAGGCAGGATTTAGAGGATAATTGTGTGATAAAGCAGCATTGGCATCACGCGACTGTGATGTGTATTGATTACCACCATTAGGACTCCAGCGTTTAGGCTTAGATGTTGTAATTAAACTCTCTGGAGAGATAGCTATGACGATAGATCTTCCTGTGCATTACGGTCACAGAAAAGAAGGAACGCAAATAACCAGAGCTCTATTAAAAGATGAAGTCCTCATTGATTAAAGGATCTTTGATTTGCAGCGGACGCAGATTTGAAATGGTTAAATGGGTCACCGTATTAGAGGAGACAAATCTTTCTGTATCAAGTGTTAGGCAGTGTTCTAGGTTATTACTTGTGTGGGTTTTAGGTCTAATAATTAACAGCTCTGTTTTTTTTCAGAATTTAGTAGTAAGAAATTATTCGTCATCCAGTTTTTATATCGACTTTGCATCCCATAAGTTTCTCAATTCGGTGTGTTTCACCGTAACATGTAAAGCATGAAAAGTAACGGCCCTAGTACTGAGCCTTGAGGTACTCCATACTGAACTTGTGATCGATATGATACCTCTTCATTCACTGCTATGAATTGATGGGGGTCAGATAAATATGATTTGAACCATACTAGTGCACTTCCACTAATGCCAACAAAGTTTTCAGGTCTATTCAAAATAATGCTGTTATTGTTAGTGTCGAACGCAGCGCTAAGATCCAGGAGCACAAATAGAGAGATACAACCACGATCAGATGATAAGAGCAGGTCAAACACACTGCATAATCTACAAGAAAAACAGTTTGCATGTTTTGTTGAGTATCATATTTGATCATCAGGCTTTTATCGTTCAATAAAATTATTGTATTTTTAATCGTGCTATACTGCTTTTTTTTTTTTTTTTATCCAGTTCGGTTTTCGTCCTCGGACCTTAAAGAGATGGCCTGATAAGAAATCCCTCTATTCCCTCAAACTACTATTACTGTTTTTGCTGTATATTGTGCATTATATGAGAAATATCGGTGTGCACAGAGTAACCTACTACATTTCCCAAAATGTGCAGTATCACACTGCTTGAAATGCAGTATCCCAAAATGCAATGTGCACAACTTCGCCTTTCGTTTCCGGCACAGCAAATAAACTAAAACTCAGATCATTAAGAGTTCAGATAATTCTACACACAATTGCACCCTATTAAGTAGGAATGGAACGAGATCTCGTGGCACGAGATGTCACGGGATCTGATTTGTCTCGCGAGATCTGACTGGTCTCTCGAGAACGTGATGATATCCTCCCAAAACATTTTGCAGTGTTTAAAACATCTACAAACAAAAGTGTTTAAAGTGTTGCAGTGTTTAAAACAAACATCTTCCCAAACTCGTCAGAATCATTTATAAATCTGCTGTCAATAAAAAGAAGCACTGAGGTCTTCCTGGTTCCTGCGGGTTTCTGCCAAAATAAAAGCTCCATCAACATTCATAAATGTTAGTATTGTAATTTTAAAAGTTGTTCTGTAAAATTAAACAATAAAGACAATAATAATGATAATAATAATTACCCTACAACAGCTCTATTAATAAATGTATTATAACATTCACACAGGGTTCAAATTGGGATCTGTAATATTTTCTAATGTTTTAAAAGAAGTCTCTTCTCTGCAAGGCTGCATTTATTTGTACAGAAAAAAATACATACCTGATTCAAGAAGGGGGTCTAAAGATTGTGCTTTGTTTGTATATAATGTCTGATAGAATGTAAAAAAAATGAAGTGTTCAGTAAATATTTTTAAATTGTTGTTTTGTAATTTTTCTTTTTTATTTAACATTAAAAAGCCCTTTTTGGCTATTTCATTTATGCAATGGTAAAAAAAAGAAATGGCAAACTAGGCCTATATGGGGAAAAATGCGAAACTCTTCGGCCCAGAGTTTCATTTTGATCGGCTTCAGCCAAGAAATTTCATTTCGGTGCCTCCCTAAGAAGTACTGGGATAAAAATGTATAGTTTGGGTATAAACACTTATTGTCTGCAGTAGCGATCAAAATGAAAGTATCTTAACACGTGTATTGTTAACGACAACCCGTTTAAAAAGTATTTGTCATTTAATCATTCATTCAAGAGATTCTAATAGTGAAAGAATTCTTTATGAAGCTTCATTTAATTTTTATTTTGTTCAAATGAATATATATTTTTAAGACTTAAGCAATGAACATTTTGTCAGAACCACTAGTGAATTACGTTATTTTGTTTAGCTTTATAATCTTTTTTTTCAGAGTCCTGAGAGAATCGTGATCTCCAATTTATTAAAAGAATTGTGATTCTCAATTTATCCAGAATCATGCAGCTCTAGTTTACATGTTATTACTACATATAATTCATTAAAATAGAAGTTTAATTTCATAAAGTTCATTTCAAAATGCTCCATTTTTAACATTTTGTGTTTTTCAGTTGAATAAAAGACTATTTTCGTGTCTCGTCTTGTCTCGTCTCGTGGTATAAGTGTCTCGTACACACCCCAACTATTAAGTGTTTATGATAACTGACTCAATGTGATCACTGATAACAATATTACATACTGAAGTCTGTTTTACAAGCTGATATACAAACACTATGATATGATTACTTTACCAAATCAACAAGTGCTGTGATAATATTCCATTCTGAATATAGTAATTATCTTATGAAATTTTATTGCATTAAGCAATTTCTGTCATTTTAGTTCATGATACATTTATTTACTGTTAAAAATGTAAAAAAGTTACAAATGTATTAATTTATAAAGATTAAAATTGCTGAAATTAATCATTCCTAAATTGATAAATTAATAAACGCTGTAAAAGTAGTGTATATTGTTATCTCATGCAAGCTTTTGCATTAACTAATGTTAAGAAACTGTTAATTATTAACAGTGCATACTCTAGGGCCACAATTTATTTTTTTATTTTATTCAAATTCCATTTTTCCCCCATTGTAATATTTCTGTATTCCATTTTAATGGTTCAATTAAATAGTTTTAATCAAAAAGCATGTCTAATTAATTGATATTATTAAAATAATACAATTGAACTATTATTTATAGTTACATTTTAACAAAAATTAAATTTTTAGGGCCATACAAATTTCATTTTGTTTCCCCCAAAATTCTTTATTATAATGTGTTATTCTAAGTATTTTGCCCCACATTGTTTTCTTCAGATTTCAGATAATTGAATATTAAAAATCAAAAAGCATGTCTAATCAATTGAATTCATAAATTAATCTAACATTAATTGGGTCTTATGAAATGTTTTTTTTAAGAAATTCAGTGCTATCTGTTTTATTTTTATTTATTTTTTTATTTATGATTTCATAAAAATGTATTATCAAAAATGGTTGATAAATCAAATAAAAATGTAAAAACAAAAGGTTTTAATTTAATCAATTAAAACAACGAGTGCACTGTTTTTGTCTAACTACAGCAGAGCATGGGAAAATGTGCTACGATATTAATGATCACAGTCATAATCAGTGTGTTCTTGATCAAGTCTGTGGCACATCCCAGCAGAGCATCTGCTGCATTGGGTGTGTTTCCTGCATGAGAGTCGAGAGGCGGAGCCATGACTAATCACATGACCTCACTCACACAGAGCTGAGCTGTCTGGAGCAGCAGCAGGGAGCGGCCCGGCCCGCAGCAGACTGAACCATGTCCTCATGACAACCGGACAGCACACGCACTAACAACAAACTGTGACTTCATCAAGCAGCCAGTGAGCAGTATCCTCATTTGAATCACTGCCCACCTACTTTCTGTCCTGTTGCAACTGTTTTCCATTTGTACAGCTGGGAAATTCACCAACAAGCCAGTCTTGATCAACAGCCAATGCATTCTTAGCACAACCCGTTTGCTCTCAAAGACAGCGAGTCTGCTGATCGTTGTAAAGTTATGTTACAAACTAAGATTTAAATCAAATAACAAGCTAGCTATTGAACTCATAATGATGAGTTTCGTTGTCAGAATGAATGGTGCTTGCATGAACATTAATCGTGTTTGTTTTGATTTGAAATGTGAGTGTTGGTAAGTATTTGATTTTTGCCGGGAAGAGCATCTGCAGTTCCAGTCGATGACATCATGTGGTGCACAGCTGCCGGCCGCTCCTCTGGGAAATGACATCAGACTCAGGAAACGGCTTCAACATCAGAAGACCTTCCTTTGTTTGAGATTATTTTTATAATTACATAGAAGTTAAATAATATTGTCTTAAATATTGTTATTTTTCCCAGCATGCATGACATACACTGAATTGTAAATATGTATTGAGGTGCTGTCCACACTGTTAATCTGTATCAAATAAATTATTATTAATGACATGAAGGCAAACTATAAATAAACTAATTGTGCAATAAAATAGTGTTTCACGTGCAGTATATCAACCAAAACAAATCAACATGATAATTAAAGATACTTATTGAGCATTAAATGAGTAATGATAATACAGCTTTGCCAGGGTTGTTCACTTAATGTTTCCTTACACCGAATCATCATTTATATTCATTTCCCACTGATTTACGTGATCTGATGAGCATTAACCCATAGTGCTTGATTATATTTATGTATGAATGGATGACTGAGACGCGCGTTTTCCTTTAGCACACACACACTGATGCGCGCATGATGTCTCAATGAGGACATAAACACAAGAAAAACATCTCCAGAACTGCTCTGAGAGTCACTTCATGAGCTTTTCATTTGAGTAAAACGATCCTCATATCATATACACACAGAAATGTAAAGGTATTCACGGCAACCCGTAAAAATAAAAGTCTGGGTTTTTTGAAGACAGTGCAGCAGAAATATTTGTTCAGCAGAATGTACTTCTACTACTACAATTATGACACTTTATTTTTTAAGGAATGATCACACAACATTTATAACATGTTTTAATTTTAATAGTACATTCCCTTTGTTTGCCAAAAAAAGTTTATTTTTCATTAATGTTAAGATAAATTAAATTAATAAATGTTTAATTTAAGCAATTTTATGTATCACTTTACTTCTTATTACTTGACTTAGATTTTATGAGATGAAGAATAAAAGAAAGAAAATTGGCCAAACATATCGGCCCAAAAAATCTGCACCATATTTCGGCCATCGGCTGCCCTGATTTCTAAATATCGGCATCGGTATCTGCCAGAGAAAAACCCACATTGGTCGACCTTTATATTTCACCATTGTGAGATTATGGCACTTTACACAATAACAATAGCATGGCACCATACTTCAGGGTGTAAAGGAAAATAAAAGCTGAAATGTTTTAACGGATCCTTGTGAAAGCAGCGCGTAACAATGGTGAAGAAAAAGCTCTGTGTATTGCGTGTAATAACATCCATAATCTAGGATCACAACAACGCTTTTCAGGCATCTACATCATCATCTGAGGAGATTACAAAGATTAAACCAGTGTTTTTTTCTAAAACATGAAATGTGGAGTTATATGTGACCCTCTCGGTGAAAACCCAGCTAAAGTCATTTTTTTGAGATTTACTATTTTCTGCATTCTGCATAAAATATTGTAAAGAACATTCTGTGCAAATATATTCCTGGTATCTTTAATATTGACTGAGTAAGGCCATGTCCAATATTGAAATCATAGTGAAATTAATGTTTGTAATTAAATTTTGATGCTCGTTATCTCAGAATTAGATTTTTAAACTTTAGCTGGTTGTTACAGAGAGGGTCACATATGCTTTTGCTATAAAACTAACTTTTAATATGTAAAAAAACATACTTTCAATTAACTTTAATTTAGTAAATTACCTGTATTTGTTTAAGTTATTATTACTTAATCAAAGTAAGTATTATTCCTTACTTGGAATGTGCAATAAAAAAACGTGATTTTAGATATCGCTTATCGGTTTTTGCAAATGAACATATATACACATACGTATTTATAAATCAAATGTGTTTCTTTAGCGCTGGATGCAGTTTCTCTCTGTTTTCAGTATGAAGTCATGTGTACATTATTCTCATCTCTTGTATTGCGTCTCTTATCATTGCTGTTCAGCCACTGGCAGAAAAACAGAAAAACAAGCAGATAGTGTGGCTTTTGTTGTGATATCGGGTTGGTTGAGCTGCTCAGACAAACAGAGCTTTTAAGAGCAGCACAGAGTCACAGTATTATAGTTGTGTCTGCATATTAAGCAGAGATGACACAAAGTATGTTCAGACCCCAAATACTTGACACTTCAGTAATATCTCCTATCTGAATGATGTCAGTGATCTCATCACGGCCTTGTGATGCCACCGATCTCTCAATCTCCTCACAACTCTTACATAACGCCTCTCTGGGGGAATTGGTTGAGCTGAGAGCAAAGATTTGTCGCCGCTCCAGTGAAGCTGAATTCTTCTCTTTTCATCATGCAGAGAAAGAGCGTTGACTGTGGCTGCATGTGAGGAATGCATTCGCTGGGTTAAGAGTAATGCACTCTGCTGTGGACAGGCGAGAGTTCAACTGACCAAAAACCACCAGCATCCACAGCTAGGACCGTCAGAATTATTACATGATTCGATTATTTGACAACCATCGGTAATGCTGGATTGCAATCAAACATTTCTAACAAAATATGGACATTTTAAGTCAAAATAATGTGACGGTCCAGCTGGTGTGCCCGGGCTGGCCAGCAGATGTCTCTGTGTTGAGCACATGGCTTGTTGTTTGTTGTTGGTGCCATGTGCTCTCCTGTCTATTGTCTGTCCCCTCCCATCTTGTTAACTAATCATTGTTTCATTTGCTCCACCTGTGTCTCCCTCGTTACCCTCGTTTGTCTCCCTATTTAGCCTCCTGGTGTCTGCAGTCCTGTGCTGATCTGTTGTCTTATGTCGTGCGTGTAATGTTGACTGTACTGCAGTTCTCTGCCTGCCTGTTTTCCCCCTCGGGGTGGTTTTTGTTCATATTGTTTTATTATTAAAAAGACCCATTCCCTGCATTTGAGTCCTCGCCTCATCTCTCTCATCACGCGCCCTGACACATAACAATAATAATAATAAAACTTAATAAATTATTATTTTCCAGGAAGTGGTAGTGAGGACTAGACTCTCTCACAAATAAATTGGTGGTGGTGGTGGTGGTGGTGGTGGGGGGGGGGTGAATATAATATAACATAAAATAAAAAGTAGAAATTTGACAATGATGGGCTCCAGCACTCTGTAACCAAACAATGGATTAGTGAGTATATAAATTGAATGGATAGATACTGTAGATGGATGGAAGTTGGATGCAGACTTAAAGATTTGGTTATTTATAACAAATTAATGATACATCTGACATGATGCAGAAACAGATTCTCATTATGGAACACTCAATAAAGTAATAAATAAATATGATTGGATGAGCCACATTCAAAGCTTGCACAACAGACAATACACACGTCTGTCTGCTCAGAGAGTTGCTGCTGCTGCAGGACACACACAGACAAGTGTTTCACACGAGACATAGCTGAACATGGGAGAAAGAGGAGGAGGAGGAGGAGGAGGGGCTGATGGGAGCATGAACACAAAGACAATGACTGTGCACAAACACAGGAGTCATGGATGTGATAAAGCGAGTATAAAATCATAATAACTCCTGCTATGGCCAATGCTTACACTCTGACAATGTTATTTACTCTTATTTTTATTATGAATCGAAATAAAATGGTTGAATTTGTTTTATATTTGTGTCGTAATTGTTTTATATTTTATATGTGGTGGCTGTAGGGGTGGGCGATATGACCAAAATCTCATGTCATGATATGACTAATTGTATTTCACGGTAATGATATCACAAAATAGTTATTTTTGCTTAAATAAGGTCTTTTTTGATACCATATAAATGTCATAATTTGATTAGTTTAAAAAAAACTAATACTAGACTAAATTATAGAAAATACAATTTAAATAAAAGTAAAAAGCTCACTGAAGACAAGTAAACAGCGATTAAGGGCCAGTTTTACTAAAATGACAAAATTAGCATGAGAGCACAATTCCAAAAAGTGTCCACAATTTCCCACCTATGAAGTCGTGCTTTAATGTCGGAAAGAATAACATTTTGCATCCCATTGGTTGACAATCATATACATTTTGACCGCGCTATACATGCAGTTTGCTAACAATTCTGGAATTTCGATCAAATACATGTTTATTTCACTGCTTATAAAACATACAATATGCTTTGCATGATTGTTCATATCTAGGCTATAAATACACTACTTTAGCGTCATGACAAAGAGATTTAGTTGTTTTAGAACAGAACTGACAGCAGCAATGGTTATCCCCTCCACCATGTTTAAAGTGTATGACCCGCCCAACTCGGAAACTCTAGAATCAAAATGATTTCTGAATTTCTCTAGTATTAAATACGACTTGAGAGGCCGTTCACGTCCAATTTCCGATTAGGAAACTCATATTTACGATACGAAGGCAGCATTACCAACAATGCAAAAATTAAAGAACACAGACGCAAGATGTCATTTACATATCGATATTATTTGAGACGGTCATATTGCTTTTAGATGTTTCTTTCAAAATGACTAATCCTATAATAATGCAGCAGTGATGTTTTTTGTCATATTTGTTTAACAGTAGGCATACTTCTATTCAATACTTCGTATGGCTTTGAAAACACGCAGGCGATTTTAGGAATCACATGATAATGTAGATGAAAATATAGCACAAATCTGCCATAAACATTAATGACATAAGCATTATAATGAGAACTTTATAGAATCGTGTTCTTGCCCGTGTTTTAGCGCGCTGTTGAAAGTGCATCACAGCGGGCGCTCTCTCTCTCTCTCTTTCTCTCTCTTTCTCTCTCTCTCTCTCTCTCTCTCTCACTATAGCGCATAACTTAAAGTTCACTGGAATTTCATAAACATAGCATTATAATGAGAACTTTATAGAATCGTGTTCTTGCCCGTGTTTTAGCGCGCTGTTGAAAGCGCATCACAGCGGGAGCTCTCTCTCTCTCTCTCTCTCTCTCTCTCTCTTTCTCTCTCTCTCTCTCTCTTTCTCTCGCTATAGCGCATAACTTAAAGTTCACTGGAATTTCATAAACATAGCATTATAATGAGAACTTTATAGGATGTGAAATATATAGTAAATTCCATCCTTACCCATGTTTCAGTGCAGTTAAGTGCATCACGGCAGGAGCGCTCTCTCTCTCTTTCTCTCTATCTCTCTCTCTTACTCTCTATCTCTCTCTCTTTCGCTCTCTCTCTTTCTCTCTCTCGCATGCATTTCTCTCTCTCTCTCTCTCTCTCTCTCTCTCGCTATAACACGTAACGTCTCGGTTACTTGCGTAACCCCCGTTCCCTGAAGGAGGGAACGGAGACGTAACGTCAGAGTGACTGACTAATGGGATCTCGCCGGAGAGCCCAATCACCTTCGAGTGTTAACAAAACAAGCCAATGACAGTTGGCGTATAAAAGGAGAGCGCGTGCAAACGCACATCAGTTTTTCGCTGAGGAGCCGAGACTGTGTGCCCCGGCCGTACAGCGGTGGTACAGCAACTATGGCGACGGGACGTTACGTCTCCGTTCCCTCCTTCAGGGAACGGGGGTTACGCAAGTAACCGAGACATTCCCTATCAGTCAGTCACGTTCGACGTAACGTCAGAGTGACTGACTAATGGGATCCCTTGGAAAACGCCACTATTGCTGACCCCCTCCAGTGCTCTGCAGAAGCCGGCAAGTCCCCCCACACCAGTTGGGATGGATGATAGGACAGGGTTTAGGCAGAGCACCGCACTGCTGTTCCGCTCAGCGGGTAGAATAACACTGGGAAAGCGTACCCCAAGTAGGGGGAAACGCTACGGAGCCACATCCCGCATAAGGAGGTATCATGTGGAGATTACACGTATGGACTGGCCAAGGGCAGTACCACATACGGGAGTCTCTGAGGTAGACCCAGCCCGCCTGGGGTGAGATAGCTACACAGCCGAGAAGGCAGAGGGTTCTGCCAGGGAAGACACGGACTCACCATGGGGGGGGAGCCGTACCGTGGAAGAATACACATGTGGGATCACCAAGGGGAATCACTACACACGGGCACCTAGCCCAGCACAAGGGTTGACCTTGGGCAACGTACGAGTCCTGGACCTGGCGTCTGGTGCTCTGCCACACCTGACTGCCGAGGGTGCGGGAGGAACTTCAACAGGGTTCGCCGTGGGGAACTGACTGAGAAGCAACAAGGCGCACGTATCCGGTCCGTAGAGGGGAATGGCGCAGCAAGCGTGATTGACACCGAGCGGGTTCCAGTGTTACTGGCCATCCGAGACAAGTACACGGGAGGACACTGGCTCTATACGGAGATTGTAAAACCTCGCAAACGTATTAGGTGTCGCCCAGCCGGCAGCTTTACAAATGTCTGCTATTGAGGCGCCTCGCGCCAAAGCCCAAGAGGAAGCAACGCCTCTCGTAGAGTGTGCTCTCACACCAAGGGGGCACGGTAAGCGCCGGGCCTGATAGGCCAAGACTATAGCCTCCACTATCCAGTGGGCGAGTCTTTGTTTGGTGACAGCTCTTCCCTTCTGCTGTCCTCCGAAGCAGACAAAGAGCTGGTCTGAGGTCCTGAAGCTCTGCGTGCGGTCCACATAGATGTGCAAGGCACGAACGGGACAGAGCAGAGCAATGGCTGGGTCTGCCTCCTCCCGGGGCAGCGCTTGCAAGTTCACCACCTGGTCCCTGAAGGGCATGGTGGGAACTTTGGGCACATATCCAGGCCGGGGTCTCAGGACAACGTGAGAGTCAGCCGGCCCGAATTCTAGGCACGAATCGTCGACCGAAAATGCTTGCAGGTCCCCTACCCTCGAGAGGAGCACTGTCTTCAGAGACAGAAACTTAAGCTCTACTGACTGCAGAGGCTCAAAGGGGGCCCCCCTCAAGGCCGACAGGACCGAGGGGAGATCCCAAGAGGGTACCAGGTGAGGGCGCGGGGGATTTAGCCTCCTTGCCCCTCTGAGGAACCTGATGACCAGGTCGTGTTTCCCCAGAGACTTACCGTCTACTGCATCGTGATGTGCGGCAATAGCGGCGACATACACTTTGAGGGTGAAGGGAGACAGCCTTCGCTCCAACCCATCCTGCAGGAAAGAAAGCACGACTGCGATCGGGCATCTACGGGGGTCCTCCCGGCGGGGAGAACACCAATTGACGAACAGGTTCCACTTCAGCCTGTAAGCTTGTCTCGTAGACAGAGCCCTGGCAGAAGTGATAGTGTTTACTACCGCTGGAGGTAGCCCACTTAGAACCTCCGCGTCCCGTCCAAGGACCATACGTGGAGATTCCACAAGTCTGGGCGCCGGTGCCAGAGGGTGCCCCCTCTCTGAGAAAGTAGATCCCTCCTCAGAGGAATTTGCCAAGGAGGGGCTGTCGCGAGGAGCATTAGTTCTGGGAACCAAGTCCGATTGGGCCAGTAAGGCGCCACCAAGAGGACTTGCTCCTCGTCCTCCCTGACCTTGCACAGGGTCTGTGCGAGAAGGCTCACTGGGGGAAACGCATATTTGCGTAAGCCCCGAGGCCAGCTGCATGCCAGCGCATCCGTACCGAGGGTCCCCTCGGACAGGGAGAAAAACCACTGGCAGTGAGACGTGTCCGGGGAGACAAACAGGTCTACCTGAGCGTCCCCGAAGCGTCTCCAAATCAGCTGGAGTACCTCGGGGTGGAGTCGCCATTCTCCCGGAAGGGCGTGCTGACGTGAGAGCTCGTCGGCTGCACGATTGAGCTCGCCTGGGACATGAACGGCGCGAAGCGACTTTAGATGCTTCTGACTCCAAAGGAGGAGATGGCGGGCGAGTTGCGACATGCGACGGGAGCGTAGACCGCCCTGGTGGTTGATGTACGCAACGGTCGCAGTGTTGTCCGAGCGGACCAGTATATGCTTCTCGTGTAGCAGCGTTCTGAAGCGGCGCAGAGCAAGCCATACTGCCAGCAACTCGAGGCAATTGATATGCCACTGCAGCTGGGGCCCTGTCCAGAGCCCCGCGGCTGCGTGCCCGTTGCACATGGCCCCCCAGCCCGTGGCAGAGGCGTCTGTTGAAACAACAACATGCCTGGATACTTGCTCTAGGGGAACTCCTGCCCGAAGAAAGGCAAGGTCCGACCATGGGCTGAAGGTGCGACGGCAGGACGGGGTGAGTGAGACCCGGTATGTGCCGTGGCGCCATGCCCACCTCGGGACTCGGTCGTGGAGCCAACGCTGAAGCGGTCTCATATGAAGCAATCCGAGCGGCGTGATAGCGGCTGAGGATGCCATATGCCCCAGGAGCCTCTGAAAATGTTTCAGTGGAACCGCCCTCTTGCGCTGGAGGGACTCCAGGCATCTCAGCATTGACTGAGCACGCTCCTCTGAGAGACGTGCTGTGAGGTTGACCGAGTCCAACTCCATGCCGAGAAAAGAGATCCTCTGCGTAGGAGAGAGTTTGCTCTTTTCCCGGTTGACCTGAAGTCCCAACCGGCTGAGGTGACTGAGCACCATATCCCTGTGTTCGCACAACAGTGCTCGAGACTGGGCCAGAATGAGCCAGTCGTCGAGGTAGTTGAGGATACGAATGCCTGCTTCCCTTAACGGTACAAGGGCTGCTTCTACGACCTTGGTGAAGACACGAGGCGACAGGGATAGCCCGAAGGGAAGGGCCTTGTACTGGTATGCTCGCCCCTCGAACGCAAAGCGGAGAAACGGTCTGTGTCGAGGGAGGATCGAGACATGGAAGTAGGGGTCCTTCAGGTCGATTGCTGCAAACCAATCGAAGGGACGGACGCATTGAAAGATGCGTCTCTGCGTCAACATCCTGAACGGGAGCTTGTGAAGGGCCCGGTTCAGAACGCGCAGGTCCAGGATTGGTCGTAACCCACCGTCTTTCTTGGGTACGATGAAGTAGGGGCTGTAGAACCCTGACTTCATCTCGGCTGGAGGGACCGGCTCTATCGCGTCCTTCGCCAGTAGGACCGTGACTTCTGCACGCAAGACAGGGGCATCCTTGCTCAACACTGAGGTGAACCGAATGCCCCTGAACTTGGGGGGACGCCGGGCGAACTGAATCGCGTAGCCGAGTCTGATAGTCCTCAGGAGCCAGCGAGACGGCCTGGGGAGCTCTAGCCAGGCCCCCAGGGACCGTACAAGCGGGACCAGGGGAGTCACTGACGTACCCACGGTGGGGCAGCGAAATGGAGCACAGGGGCCCGAGTCGAAAGGCAGTGCGTCTCGAAGTGGGGTCTGAGTGTGTGGTGTGACACTGACCTGGCTCCATAGTTGGGCAGGGGATGCGGGAGAAGGCGTCGCGTCCTCGGACCGGACCCTGCTGCCCACTGGCGAAGAGAGAGGGGGACGGGGGTGTGGAGACGAGGTCTCGTACACTGCCATCCTCGCCCTCTTGGGACCCGGAGGAAAAGGAAACTGCTCTTTTATTGAAGTTTTGGGTCAACAAAAAGGAAACAAAAGATTCTCCACCCGGCCCTCCTCCGGGGGGGGAAGGTGCGGCGGGAGTGGTGCGGTCACCATCTCCTGAAGAGCAGGATCCAAAGGCTCCGGGTCGCCCGTCTCAGGGCCGCCGCCTGCTCTGGCGCTTCACGGGCTTGGCAGGGGCGGAGGCGGGCTGCGCCGGTCTCCTGCGGCCAGCTCCACGCTGCGGCCGTAGTGCAGGCTGCTGTTGTGGCCGAGCTGGAGCGGAGGTGGAGGCAGCAGGAGGGCGCCCTCGGCGACGAGCAGACGGAGGGGCTGCAGCCGGCGGTGGGGTGGAGACAGCAGCGGACCGCCGGGGCAGGATGTGACGAAACGCCTCCGTCTGCTTCTGTGCGGCGGAGAACTGTTGGGCAAAGTCCTCCACCGCTTCGCCGAATAGGCCGGCCTGGGAGATCGGGGAGTCCAGGAAGCGGTGCTTGTCGGACTCCCTCATATCCGCCAAGGTCAGCCACAGGTGGCGCTCCTGGACCACTAATGTGGACATCGTCTGACCCAGGGCCCACGCCGTGACTTTCGTCGCCCTTAGTGCGAGGTCCGTCGCTGTGCGCAGTTCCTGCAACACACCTGGGTCAGCATCACCCTCGTGCAGCTGTTTCAACGCCTTGGCCTGGTGGACCTGCAGGAGGGCCATGGCATGCAGGGCGGAAGCGGCCTGTCCAGCAGGGCCGTAAGCCTTGATCAGTTTGATCATGAATCAGACACCGCTTCTGCGTCTCGGAGCACGTGATGTATCACGTGAGTAACGATATGTTTTATGAAATGTAGTGAAGTAAAAAGTACGATCTTATGCTTTGGAATGTAGTGAAGTAAAAGTAAAAGTTACTCAAAATAAAACTACTCCAGTAAAGTACAGATACTTAAAAAATGTACTTAAGTACAGTAACGAAGTAGTTGTACTTCGTTACTGACCACCACTGTTTACTCCCAACATCTGAGGCACTGAAGACACAGTGCAATACCTTTGTTTTTGAAGGAAATGCTCCTCCTGATCTAAATGTCTAAATGCGTTTATGTTCACACAAATCATTCGTGATCCAGCTTCACCTCCAGAAGAAGTGAGTATAATGTTATTAATGAATTTGGCAAATCACCTTTCGTAATAATGTGCTAGTTAGCAAGTTTCACAATGAATGCGGCTAAAGTTTACCATCTGTCCGAAAACGGCTGGTCACCCCACGGAAGAGAGGGGCGGGGTCAGTAGAGCTCATTAGCATTTAAAGGGAAATGCACCAAAACGGCTTGTTAAATTACAGACTCAATCCACTTCCCAAGTGTGAAGACCCACATCCTCAAATGAGAAGTCAAGGCTGTGAGATAGACACACTTACAGACACAAACTCTACATCATCCTCGGTGACTGTAGAAGCAGACATCACATCTGGCCTCTGTGGAGCATCACATTCATCACAACACAAACAAATACTGCACGCAGACGCGATTTAACACTAACTACACACGCTTTAACTGTCGAACTAGCATTTACATGTTATGTTACGTCATTAAATGTGGATGGTGATCGTGTTTTAGAGTAAATCAGAGGAGGTAATCAATCATGTAAACAGCTCTCATGAATGTCAACTAACGTAACGTTACTCGTCGACAGGAA
The DNA here is from genome assembly GCA_027474115.1 of Schizopygopsis malacanthus. Taxonomy (NCBI): domain Eukaryota; kingdom Metazoa; phylum Chordata; class Actinopteri; order Cypriniformes; family Cyprinidae; genus Schizopygopsis; species Schizopygopsis malacanthus. Next base: position 43,087,330 of record CM049866.1, on the reverse strand, counting down.
AATGAGAGAAAGTCACACCAAATAAACTGTCTTGAAAGCCGCTCTGTCACGATAACGCGTGCAAACAATTCACCTCCGAGACTAAAGCGCAAAATCTAGTGCTAATTCGGGTAAAAGTTAGCAAACATTACCAAAACTGAGCACGCAGGAAGAGGGCATAAATCTAACCTAGCAGGAAGTGAGCTCGTCAAAATAAAAGTTGTCCACCGCCGCGTTATAATAGTGAGACATTTTAACCAAATTATGTTATAGACTTTTTTATTAAGACTCTACAATAATCATATCAACTTGTGGAAAATTATCATCCAATGACCCCTTTAAAAACCCGTGCAAACGATACGTTTTCATGACCACATAGCAGAGGAATGTCACGTGAGCATTTAACCGCGATAGAGATGATAGTCCAAAATCTCTACCGGTTGACACATGTCCCGGTTAATCAAGTCTACCGGTATATCGCTCACCCCTAGGTGTCTGTTGAAGTTCAGGTGAAGTGGTGGTTATTGTGGGTTGAGTGTCTTTCATAATACCTTTCTGCGTTTGGAGAGTAACACTAATACACTGCTTACAAAATCAACTCGGGTTGCACGATTTGGGAAAAAATGTAAATTCCTGGAAAAGAATTGTCGGAAAACCACAGGGAGCTGTTAAAGCTTTCCTTAATTTGGTTTATAGGTACTTCTCAAGGCTGGGAAGATGGTTGGCGCTTGTTGTGCTCCCAAAGCCATGTTATAAAAACCCGAAATCAATATGCAGGGATGAGTTGATAAAAATGCAACAATTCTTTTTTAATTTCAAGATGATAACCTATTTAATTTTGATTATAAATATATCTTAACATCTGGCAGTCTTTTATGGCTATAATGACTTGTGGTTCAATTCATCACACTGGAGATTGAAGGTCAAGTCAATCCCCTGCCCCTTTGTTTTCTTACTTTTTGGCCATATACATATCAGCAGAGCTGTTTTATATGCAATATATCATACTGTATAAGTTATAAAAGCCTGATGTGCCAAATATGATATTCAACAATAAACACATTTGGAACACACATGGAACAAACTACTGATTTGTCTGGCCGGAGGGGAACTGGCCCCCCGACTGAGCCTGGTTTCTCCCAAGGTTTTTTCTCCATTCTGTCACCGATGGAGTTTTCGTTCCTTGCCGCTGTCGCCTCTGGCTTGCTCAGTTGGGGACACTTCATTTCCAGCACAATCATCGACTTGATTGCACAGATATTATAAACTGAACTAAGCTGGACAATGCCATTACTAAATTCAATAATGAAATGCATTCAGCAGATAATTGAGTGTTAAATCCTGTCATTTTACATTATTGACACAATTTGCCTATTTTGATATTGTGCAGTGCTTTGTTACAATTTGTATTGTTAAAGGCGCTATATAAATAAAGGTGACTTGACTTGACTTGACATTTGCTTTAAAAAACAAATTTTGTCTATAAAAATATTAAAATGCATGAAAATTATTTCATATGTCATGCTTTCCAGAGTTGAAAATGCTGTAGCACTTCTAATACTCTAATAAAATCTTCAAGGTGTTGTGCTCAAGTCATCCTGGAACTAAAAATATATCATGGTTTTAAAGAGTACAGAGTCCTCTTTAAATCTGAAAAGCTGATAACCTGACAAAAACATAAGTTCAAGTACTCTAAACGAGGTTTTATTGTGTCATGCAGAGCTGGCAATCGTCACGTCAGTGTTGTGTGATGTTGGGTCATGTGACCATGCAGTCTTTGGCATTTGTTGTCAGAGTATCTGTGACCCCGAGCCTCATCACAGGTGTGACATTACACATGCTAGCCAGCTATTTGTGGACGTTCCTTCAAAGTGTACACTTGCCATGCGGAAAGACACACTTTCACACACAAACAGAGGAAGCACGGCTATGAAGCAACTTTTCACTTTGTGTTGGTTTTGATATGAAAAGCTCTACACTTAAAGGTCAAGTCAAGTGTGTAATTTTGTGGCATTTGATTGCTTTCGAAAAAGCCTGAGAATGCCACAGCGCTACAATATTTACGCTTTTCTGGAGAGTCAAACTATGAATGTCTTACTCAGGAGAGACATCGATCTAGACAGCATCACATTATTATTATATATAACATTAGGGCTGATCCACATGGTGGGTGGCAATATTATTCTCCTCTCTATGGTGTTATATTTTGGGTCAATTCTATTTCAAATATTACATGTATCCTGCAGATTTGTTGACCCCAAAATCTATTGTGCCAAGCTTAGTCTAAGACAGCAGACATAATAATTCAGTAATTCAGTACTAAAAGTTATCTATAAAATAGTTTAATTATGAATATATTAATTATATTTAGCATTTTTGTCTCAAGATAAAGACTAAGACTAAATGAAAAATGCCTGCCAAAATGAACCCTGGTCCCAAACCTACAGCATTAGTCACAGATAGGCTGCATTTACACTGCAGGTCTTTATGAACAATTCTGATTTTGTGACTATATCCGATTTTTTGAACAATATGCTTACATTTCTTTTAAAAGTGACCCGCAACCGATGTGTGCATTTTACACTGCACTTGGTGAAACAAGCCAAAAATAGCATACATGACATCACACATTACATTGAGTTGAATTTATTGACATGGAATTCATATAGAAATATTTTTAATGCAATAGTTGCATCTATACATGAATGAGGCCTGAAACCGATCTGAAAATAACGAAATCCATGTGACTTTTTACTGCTTACACGGTCGTGGGCCACATCCGATCTGTGCCACATGGGAGGAAAAAAACAGAATTGGGTCACTTGATCTATGCAGTTTAATGAAACTAGATTCAGACTGGCGTCAAAGGCCCCGTAACATCACGTCCAATGATGCTGAAAATAATTTAGGTGGGATTCAGAGATAGCAAGCATAGGATTACAATGCTTGTTAGAAATGAAATACGCTGGAGGAAAAATAAATGCACTTTCAATAAGTTGATATTAATGTATTCTTTCAATGCAAAAGAGTGTGTGATATCAAACGTAGCCAGGAATAATCTATGCTGCCTTCAAAAATCAGCCAGATGAAGAAATCTTCATAGACAGGACATTATGCAACACTGGCTTCAGATGTGCTTTGATGTCGTCCTTCTACCTTCGAAGCAAGATTTGTTCAGGTTTTGGACACTGTTGAGTCTCAGAAAGAGGCACTTAACACATAATATCTGCAACATGACACCTTTGACCCCCACACAACTTCCCTAAAGCAAGTCTGAAACCCTGAGAAAGCTGTTACTATAATGTGACCTATCCATTTATTTGATGTGCCTTGGCAGAACAATTCAATCCATCTGACCTGAGCGTATGAACTAAATATATCACGGCTGTGTGTTTTACCACGGCGTGACGGGATACTACAGGTAATAAGAGCAAGAACCATTGACTCGTTTGAGCAGCGTAGTTCTCTGAAACACTACAATACTCTAATCATCACAATAGTATGGTTACCCAACAGCATGTCATCACCAGAAAGGGCTAATATTTCAAATCCTCTGGTTACTTTTCTTCTCTGGTGTTCACCCACATGAGAACTCAATCAAGTAATAACAAAAGCCTAATAAACAGCTCACGGTGATGTAAAGTGTGTACACTACAGTATCTTTAGAATTGCATGAAAGAGCTTCTTATCTGAATAGAAAGGACAGTTGAGCTTAAAAGAAAAATGAGAGACACACCCACTCCTGAGTAAAGCTTGAGCTTTCTTAGCCACACGATGTTCAAATAACACAAGTCACTACTGGTCTTCACCTGTTAGTACACTGCGGTCCTGTACGCCATGCAGGGTGCATGTTCCCGTCTCACATTCACAGGCCTATTTAAACGTGTGCATTCAGGTCCCATTCAAAAGCACAAGATTAAGACTTTTTGAAAGGAACCGATTTAATCTGGTCTAAGATGAAACGCTCTGGTTTACAAGAACACCTACAAAAAAGCCTTCTGCTTGTGTGTTATTACCGTTAATACCCGATTAGCCAGGTATTGTGCCACAGGTTCTCAGTGCTTCTTACCTCGAAACCCAAAACAGACCCACAAAGTGACGGGACACCAGACGCCAACCAGCTGTGTTCAAGCGCCTGACACGTGATTTCTGGATTTTAGATTTATAGTTTAATAACAAATGTATACAGTAAATAAATCAAGACTGCAACAATGAAAACATAACATGACACATATCAAACATAACACTATCTATTTATTGAATTTTTTTATTCATTAATTTTTGTATTATTATTTAGTATTATTATTATTATCCAATATTTTTTTTTATTGACCAATATTAATACAATTTTGTCTGATTTTGTCATTAAGCAATTTAATTATGTTTTTATTGTTGCTACAGATTTATATCCTCCTGAGTCCCCCCCCCAAAAAAATAATTGTAACTATTTTCTTTTTTTTTTTTTTTTTCGTGTCATTACATTGTTTAGAAAAACAAATGGAAAATACAATTTTTGAAGAATTCTATTTTATTCATATTTTATTCTATGTCCTCTGTAGAGGACACTAGGACTCAGTTTTTCATGAATAGACATCAAAAAGGCCAAATCAATGGGATTAAAAATCTATTTTTAGGTTTCAGGATTTTTTTGTGCTAAGCTTTGTTCAAGGATGATTCTCAACATTGTTATAAAACATATAACATATAACAAAATAATTTGATATACCAATTTGTTTTATGCAATATGTGTGTAAAAATGTCCATATACTGGTTTTCCCATTAAACACACTGTATCTATCTACACACTGTATGTAATTAGCATATTAATGTGTTGCTGTTGGGACTGCATGTTGAACAAAGAATTGTCATAACATTTGAAAACCCATAACATTTTACTGAGATGTTGCTTTATGACAAACAATCTGAAAATTATTCAGATTTAAATGACAATTATAAAATATAATCATTTTCCATAAGGATGTAAAATATTCCACTAAATTAAATTTAGCCATCTTTAAAGAGCTATGAGAGGGTGTGTTCACGGTGACACTTCCAGTCATTTAGTATCTCTATAAAGCCCTGAATGTGCTCTGTACAGGACATCCAGACTTATAACTGAGACACGTGAGGTCTCAGAGAAATACACTCAAATAGAATGTCCACTACAGAGGCACAAACTCCAAAGCTGGGTCTATTTAAAAAATCCTTTTAATATATTTAAAATATATTATTCCCCTCCCCCTCTTGCTTTGAGTTATGAGTAACTCGTAGATTGATAATCAACAGCTTCAATGTATCTTCCCCAGCACTGAGCCTTCCTTCCCACTCAGTCCTGCATAACATACATTCAGCGTGAGCGTTCACTGTAGGGCTAAAGAGAGACAGACCGTCTGTGAACATCTTTTGTTCTGAGAACAGCTCCAGCAGTGTTACTGTATAACTCTACAGAGCCTGGAATGTAACTTTCCACCAAACATCAGTTTTATCATTGTCCATAGTTCCCACTCAGACTGCCTGAATAGACTATAGACACGGATGGATTTCAATATTGCTTGGATCTGTACCTCATAAAAAGTGCAGCTCGCTTCACATTTCTAAGCATGGAATATTC